>CM077149.1:52200913-52210913 GCA_039583875.1 Platanthera guangdongensis
CCTGAGCTAGCTATTTCTTTTTAAAAGAAAAGTCATCATTCTGTTTACTACTCTGCCCAAATTTTGGCATAGTACTGCGTCTAATGAAGTTATGGTTCCCAAACCATTGCAAAGGAGAAGACAAGCACATATGCTGCGTTGTTAGTGAAGAATCTGGCATAACTATTTCGGTTTGCTAGTTTGGATGAATTGAGGGCATGAATTAGAATCGGAGGTACATTATTATTGTAATTGAAACTCCAATTTCAATGCCAAGGCCCAATTCTGTCCAGCCCAACAGACCCTTAGTTTGGACGGAATTGAGATTTAGAATTTAAATTGTAGTCCAATTTCATTGGGTTAGACCTCCAATTCCAATTTTCAACCCTTAATTCCATTCAACTGAACATGAGAACTCTTATTTATCAGGGTTCCAAGTGCTTATTGTCCTTTGTATTGGCCATACAGTTAAAAAAGGTGATACTATTGGGGGGTTCTATATAAAAACCATTTTTCCTTGTATTTATGGATTGGTTCTAGCTTGGTGCATTAGACCACAGCCCTATGTATGTAATACCAAAGCCTGTAAATACAGCCTACCCATTTGATTCAGAACAATCTAAATGTACAAATCTGATTCTGTGTGTATAATTAAATGCCATCTACTGTGCTATATCAGGAAGTTGCTGTATTTTTTTCATATTTATTTCAAATTTGTTTCTTTTGGTGACTTTGGATTTTATTGATTTATTAGGTGATGATTTTATTGAAAAATATCAGTGTTATGATTTTTTTCCTCTTTAGCGCAAGGCTTGACCTTTATGGTAGATATTTTGACTATGACTTCGGGGTATTCATGTCTGGCATGTTTCTGTCCTAATTGATATCTTTGGGGATGATTTTGTGCACGGCGGCTAGTCATTTTGGTTTAGAAGTGTGTTTATAAGCTTGCAATGAGGGACAATCTTTCCCGTGAAGGTGAAAGTAAGCTAACCGAGGCTTGTGAAGTATAGATCGGGATGGAATTTCAAAGAGAGCCTTTCTTCTACGACCCATAATTTGTCTGATTTAATTGTTCTCCTTTTTGTCTAATTTTGTTGTGGTACTTTGATGTTTTTGCTTGGCTTTCTTTGGTGATTGCAAAGGGATTCATTTGATCCTTAAGGCACGTGCTTTTATCTTTATGGTGCATGCTTTTATCTTTATGGCACGTGCTTTATGGCCTTTTAGTGATGAAAAAAAGATTCCGTGTCTCTTCTTTGTGGTGCTCTATGCATGATCCTGTGCTTGGCATGATTTTGATTTTCAGAGATTTGGTATCACGTTTCCGATGTGTTTGGACAAAAATATCACTGTCATAGAATTTATGTTGACACTACAACATTCCCCCAAAAAAGAGAACTAATTTTGAGCATAAAAGTGAATGGAGTTCCTTAGATTAAGTGGAGTGTTCACGAATGATAGTTCATAATCATTGCGTTCACAATTGCTACCGCCGTGCTAATCGGAATTCTAGTATTATTTAAGCTTCAAGATGGTGCTGGAGATGATGACGGTTCTCTTTTTCTGTTGATTTATGATGAATTATGGTTACTTGTGAATCCTTATATTGATTGGATGGCGGCTGGTGGTTCATTCAAGTTTGGTTCAATGTAAAATTGTCAATTAATCATTTCTTAAATCTAAACGTATTTTTCATAAATTTTTTATAATTGAATGTATTTTCGTAAAAAAAAATCTATTATCGAACCCTTGTAAAATAATTGTTTTAACTAAAAAAATATCATCTTATTAAATTGTTTTAATTGTTATGATTATGTTTTAAAAAATATTATTGTACCAATACAATTATTTTTGTTTTGTAAGATTATCAATTTTTATATATTAAAGAAGCTTATTTCTATGAAAATTTGCATTATGTAATTTTGTCATCAAAAAATGCAATTGTGACTCAACGTTCAATTTACAAACCATCTGAAAACTTTTATTTATACATTTTTTTGTAATTAAACCATAGTCTTCCTCAATTCTTGCATGCATAATTAAGGCTTCGTTTGAGAGGACTTATTTTCACCGGTCAAGCGATTACGGCCACATGAACCGGACCTTATTAAGATCTGGTTCATGCGGTCGTAACCGTGTGACCGGTGAAAATAAGTCCCCCCCAAACGGAGCCTAAGAACATTCTTGTAGTCACATAAAACTCTAAGACTCCATTTGTCACAACATTTTAAGTACGGTGAGTTTAGACAGAAAAAATTATTGTTGCATGTTTAACCACATGACAATGGTTATAAACCACCACTGAGAAAATAGAATTAGTTTTGAACATAAGAGTGAATAAAGTTTTTTAGGTGAGGTCGGGTGTTCACGAACAACTGTTCATAACCATCATGTTCATGACCGGCACCCCTATGACAAATGGAGCCTAAATCAACACTCTTACTAGCATTGTAAATTTTTATTTCAAGATCTACATGTTCTTAAATTAGCATATGGAGTTATGTTTAAATCCGTGTTCTCTCGCGTGTCATGGCTATTGATGTTATTCGTTTCAGAACCACTGTCTCCATATTTTTCAATAGTTATGGTTAGTGCTAAAAATAATATTAAATATTTAAGTTATCATTTTTGAACTATACTTAAACTTACGAGAAATTTTTAGGTCCGCAACCCGGACCTTAAACATGACCCGGGTGAAATCAAGCCGTGCGATCAATGATCAGACCACCAACGAAATTCAGGAATTAAAAATAAGCAAAAAAATGATATGCAGACGGATTTTTAAAGCGCAAAATCCAGTCGGATTTTTTAAGAAAATAATATTTTACAGAAAATAGGATTTTAAAATGATAATAAAGAGTTTCTAATTAATAATTAATACTTTATTTCATAAAAAACTATTTTTTTAGGAGAAAAATCATTTTATTTGGGGAGGTGGGGGGGGGGGGGGGGTGGGCGGGCCAGGTTCCTCTCTTGTACGAGGGAGAAAGAAGGCGGGGGGATGGAAAAGAAAGAAAAAGAGGGAGAGGAAAAGGAACGAGGGAGAGAGGAGAAATAGAGAAGAGGGAAAGAAAGAAAAAAAAGGAAGGGAGAGAGTAAGTAAGACAACGGTACGATAATTACATAAGCTTTCAGACACATTCCATGCCACCTTCGAGCTAAAAATCTTTATTTGTTTTGCTATTTTCGATCCAATTTTAATTCTCTTTGTTTATTTCTTTGAATTTTGTTGAATTGCATATTCTTCGAGATATAAAGCACGATGGGTGCACACACTTTTCCAAATATTTTATGACGGTATTTTGATAATTTTCCGGTGATTGAATCTCTAGAATCCATCAATATTTAAGGTTAATCTTCGAGATGATTTGCTTGAGAAACACTTTAATTTGTGGAGTCGGCTACAAACTTATTTGATGAAAGTTGAGAAAATGCTTTCATTTATTGATTTTTTTAAAAATAATTTAATTACGTTGTAAATATTAGAGAAATAGTTAAATTGAAAGCGGTGACTATGAATTGTCATTTGTGAATGATTGATCTTATCTAAAAATCTTCATCCACTTTTATGTTCAAAATTAGACTTCTTTGCTTGGCAGCGGTCACAACTATTGTCTTGCAGAACACGTATTTCATGATGATATCATTTTTTCAAAACTCATAGAAGTAAAAAAAGCTCGTGCGAAAGCAATTAAAAAATGATGTAATAATAAAACCTATGCAGTAAACTATAGAATCTCAGTTTCATTGAAGATGAAATTTACAGTGAGTGTTATAAAAATTTAGGAGTATGCATCGCTACGGCGAATTAATATTATCAAAGTTTCTAATATTATCAAACCAAGAGAAATTTTCAAACCAATTCTGTTGAAATCTTCTATTATATTCACCTGATGCTGAGGAGGGATACTCTTGAACTTTGTGCTGATAAGATCCCGCTTTAACTAGTAGAAAATTGACTTTTAGCGACGAATTTTTTCGTCACTAAAAGTTGTATTTTAGTCACTAAAAATATTTAGTGATCAAATATTGTCCGTCACAAAACGGTCATGAATGCCCCGCCACTAAATGTTTTAGTGATCAAAATAAGTTACGTCACTAATCGTATATATTTAGTGACTCAATTAATTATAGTCACCAAAAGATTCTTTTGTGACAAAATTGATTTGTTCACTAAATTAATTTATAGTGATTAAGTTGAATCAGTCACTGAATGAACATTTAATGACTATATTGATTCGGTCACAAAATGTTTTCTGGTGACCGAATAAATTTGGTCACTAAATAAATCTTTGGTGACTACGTTAAGCTGGTCACGAAATACTGTTTTAGTGACCATTCTATTTCGGTCACTAAATAATTCTTTAGTGACCAAATTGATTAAGTCACTAAATAATATTTTAGTGACCAAATTATTTCGTCACTGGATGTGTAATTTTAGTGAAGAAATATGTGGTCACTAAAGAGACAAAACGATATAATATTTTTAGTCAATAAATTATATTTAATTTCTCAAAAAATACCATATACGTTCATTTTTTATTCCTTATATTCAATATTAAGACATTCAAACAAAAGAAAAAATTAAATACACAATCATAACAGAAATTTGTTCAAAATTATTTTATTGATAAAGAAAAAAGTGGAAGATAACCTAAATCTCTCAATACCAAATAATAATTTTAAACCATAATTAATCTAAATACATATTCATTCTTTAGCTTATTTAAATGTGTATTTGAGATAATGATAGTCCAGATTAGAAGCAGACCCAACATCTCAAATCCAGTGGAAGATCTGCATGCCCTTCTTGAACTTCGTCTGTGAGATGTTGTTGGGGACATGAGTTAGGTACTCACGGATCTCCACCTCACAATTGCCGATAGCAACGGCGGCGACGATCAACATATTGATAGTCTTCTTTGTATGCTTAACCATGCCCTCATTGAAGTATTGCCAAACTCCAGCCTTCTTAAGATTCTTCTCATTTGCGTCATACTATGGCCAATATAAACTAGATCTGAAGGTAGAGTAATATTCATTATGTCAATACAAATGATTTATACAATTTTAGATTATTATTAAGCATCAAGATTACACCATACCATTTTTCCCCAACTACCAAAATAATGAGCACAAGCTTAAAAGACTCGTAACATTCAATCACAAATCATTTCATGTACTCATCAACACAAATTCTTCTCCAGAGATCAGCATCCTTGGATGTAAATTGGGCTGCCATATCTAATGCAATTGGAATCTGCATCAATTTTGAAAGGATTAACTACTCTCGGATATTAAGCATTTTTTACTTGACATGAGATTATATTTTCAACAAAACAAAAGGTTGATAATAAATACCTTGGTAGCAAGTAAAAATGGAGGCCATCGAACCATACTGAGACTTGGATCTGATGAAAAAAGGAACTAGAAAAAGATCCATCTCCCTGAATCATGTTAACTTAAGGGTTAGATTATATGAAAGATAATTAACATTGAAGTAAGAGAAAAGAAATTAAATATCATGTCATTTAATTTCTAAGAATTCTATTGAAGTCTTACCGGTCAATTATAAGCAGTGGCGGGCGCAGGATTTTCATCCGTCATTGTCGTTGTCATCGTCGCTGGCTGAGCAGAGGGGCTCGACGAGGCTCGATGCTCCCGACGTCCTTCAGCCGCATCGAGGCGGGCTTTGCCTGCCTGCGCACGGGCTTCCCCCGCCCGTGCACAGGCTTCGCCCGCCTGCGCACGTGCTTCGCCCATGTTTCATGCTCCAGGAAGCCTTCGGCCGTATAGAAGCGGGTGTCACCCGTTTCTACACAATCCACCACATAATAAAGTCCTAATACAATCAATTAAAAATTAATCAACGAGCTTGCAGTTGAGAAAATTGTTACATGTGAACAGACCAATGCCTGTTTGAAAGAAATACACATACAATGCATGAATTATAATATAAACTATGGTTCTCACAGTTGAACGTATATTTAAATTAGCGAAAAATAGATATAAATCATGTAATTTAAACTGTGGTTTTCATTGAAGCATTCTGACAAACAATTACTGGGCAATAGAAATGAAAGTGGATAAAAACTACCGGGCAAACAACTACTGGGCTCTCATTGGTAGTTTGTCAGTGGATAGAAATTGCAGGAAAACACAATGACAAAGCCAGGAATGGGGAATAGAAATGAAACCATAACAATATAAATGAAACCATGGCTCAGAATGAAGCATCCTGAGCATTCTGAGCATGGTTTATAAGATCAGAATGCCATTCTGAAACCATGGCTCAAAATGAAGCATTCTGAGCATGCTCATTGAGCGGTGGTAGCGGATTGAATGTCATGGTTTATAAATCATGACATTCTGAGCATGCTCAGAATGCTATTGAGAATTCTAATGGATATAAACCATGGCGAGTACCTTCGGTGTGTGGATGCAGAGCCGTGTTTGAGTGGCGGCTGGAGTCGTTGTCTTCAAGTGGTGGTAGCGGGTTGAAAATCTGAAGGAAATTAAATCTGAGGGGATGCAGAGGCGTGTTTGAGTTGCGGCCGGAGTCAGAGTCTTTGAGTGGTGGCCGGTAGCAGATTGAAAATCCGAAGGAAATTAAGGTGATGTTTGAAATGGGTGGAAGAGAGAATCAAGGGGTAGGGGTGCGAGAGAGCTTACTGTGAGGGAGAACCGACAGTGGAGGGTGCGGGTGTCGTACTCGGCGACGATGGTTTGCGACAGTCGTAGAATGGTGTTAGTGGTGAGATTGTGTGCAGGGGAGGCAGAGTGGAGGAATGGTGTTAGCGGTGAGATGTGTGCGGGGGAGGCGGAGTGGAGGAAAATTGCTTAAGGCCCAAATTTCAGGAACCGCCCTCACTGTAAATATTATTGGTGGAAAGTGTTTTTTTGTGTGTGGTGAGATGTGTGTAGGGGAGGTGGAGTGGAGGAAAATTGCCGAACACCCAAATTTTGGGAATGAAGAGATTATTTTGGACTTGAACCGCCATAACCGTAATTATTAGTGGTGGGAAATGATTTGTGCGGTTGAGGGATAAAAATCGTGACCGTAATTTAATCATTCGATTGTACGGTGTGAATTAAAACGATGATAGAGCGGTCAAATAAACATATTGTCTTATATATATATCATCATCATATTATATAAATCAATATATGTATTTGGAGGTACACCATAGATCAAACAAGAGCCATTGGATCATGAGAGAGAGCATGAGATGGGGAGAGAGAGGGGAGGAGAGAGAGGGAGAGAGAAATGGGGAGAGATGGCAGAAGGGAGAGGAGAAAAGGGATCGAGAGAGAAAGGGAGAGAGATGAGGAAGGGTGAGAAAAAAAGGGAGAGAGATTGCGTGCAATTAATGTTTTTCCAACAAAACGTAATTTTTTTTTATATAAAATAAAAATTGTATATTAATTTATATTTTTTTACGGTCATTTTGAGTACTCATATGTATATATTGCGGGCACTGCCCGTCTTGATGTGGATGCATCTCACTTTGATGCAAGTGTATCTCGCTTTGATGCGGGCCCAGCTGGCAACGGCGCATCGAGCACGGGAGAAGCCCGTTCGGAGGCGGGCGAAGTCCGCCTGGATGCGGCCGAAGGCCGCCCGAGAGCATCGAGCACGACGTAGCCCGTGCTAAGATGCTCATATATATATATAATATATATATATATATATATATATATATATATATATATATATATATATATATATATATATCTTTATTATATAATACAATATGCATATTTGGATCACACCACGAAACGGATCTGGTCCGTCCGATCAAACTACAGCATATATGAACCGTTGGATTCAGAGCAATGGCCTGCAAATAAATAATAAAAACAAAAGTTACTGTTCACTTCCGTTGTTTTCCCGATACCTCCCTTTCCCGCATCCCGCCCCCCACGGGCTCACCCTGCCGCCGGCGGCGGAGCCGCCGGCGGCCTGCCCGCCGCCCCCGGCGGGTTCGCCGGCCTCCGGCGAACCCGCCGGGGGTTTTCCGGCGGCGAGCGGGCAGGGCCACCGCCAGCGGTGGCCCTGCCCGTGAGCTCCAGACTGGAGCTCACGGGCAGGGCCACCGCCGGCCGTGGCCCTGCCCGCTCGCCGCCGGACAACCCCCGGCGGGTTCGCCGGAGGCCGGCGAACCCGCCGGGGGGCGGCGGGCAGGCCGCCGGTGGCTCCGCCGCCGGCGGCGGGGTGACCCGTGGGGGGCGGGATGCGGGACGGGGGATATCCGGAAAAATTTCCTTTTTTTGGGTTTTTTTTTTTAATATTTAAATACTTTATATTATTAATTAACAAATTTGAATTAATAAATAATTAAAATAAAATAATAACTAATTAATAAATAATTATTTTAAAAATCAAAAAAAATAATATTTTGAACTTTAAAATTTTAAAATTGTTTGTCGGGCGGCGAAGCCCGCCGGAGGGCGGGCGAAGCCCGCCGGAATAACTAATTAATAAATAATTAAATAATTATTTTAAAAATCAAAAAAATAAAATTTTGAACTTTAAATTTTATTTTTGTTTGTCGGGCGGGCGAAGCCCGCCGGAATAACTAATTAATAAATAATTAAATAATTATTTTAAAAATCAAAAAAATAAAATTTTGAACTTTAAAATTTTATTTTTGTTTGTCGGGCGGCGAAGCCCGCCGGAGGCGGGTGAAGCCCGCCGGAATGTGGGCAAAGCCCGCCGGGGGGCGGGCGAAGCGGAATGCGGGCGAAGCCCGCCGGGGGGCGGGCGAAGCCCGCCGGAATGCCAAGCGGGCGAAGCCCGCTTGATTGCGGGCGAAGCCCGCAGCGACGCATCGAGAACGGGCGGAGCCCGTTCGAAGATGCTAGTATATATATATAAGAATATAGATATTTGGAAGCACACAATTCATTCAATTTAAGCCATTAGATCTTCTCAAAAACTAATATCATCCTTTGAAATAGTAGGAGAGTGGGGTAAGAGAGAGAAGATGGAGGAGAGAGAAATAGGCAAAATGGTTTAAGAAAGAGAGGGTGGGAGGGAGAGAGGGAGGAAAATAATTTTTTAAAATCAGAAGGTACATTTTTTACAAAATAAAAATTGTTATCTTAATTTATATTTTTTCACGCTCATTTTGAGTAGTCATATGTATATGTTGCGGGCGCTGCCCGAAGACGCATCGAGCACGAGCAAAGCCCGTGGGGAGTTAGGCGAAGCCGACCTAGATGCGACCGAAGGCTTCCCGAGAGAATTGAGCACGAACGTAGCCCGTCGGTGGTGGGCGAAGCCCGTTGGGGAGGGCTTTGCCCCCGTTTGAATGTGAAGCGGGCGAAACCCGCAACGCCGCATCGAGAACGGGTGAAGCCCGTTCGAAGATGCTAGTATATATATAAGACAATAAACATATTTGTCCGCTCTTGTCGTAGATTCATTCTCCACCGTTGCGAAAATTTTCTGAGCGGAAAGGAGGGTTTCTACGTGCCTATTCATCTGTTTGGATGAGGCGGTGTTTTGTTCGCTTATTACCGGTGCAGGTTAGGGCAGAGGAAGTTACGGCATGATGTGGTGTTCGTGTGTTAGGGGAAGTTAAAGAGTTAGTGGGATGAGTGTTCGTGTGAATGTTCGTGAGAATGTTTTGATATATTGTCTTATATAAATTAAAATAATGTTAAAAGTGCAAGATTAGTAAATGTGTCTTATTTTTTGACACATTAATGTAGATTATACAGTCGGCGACAATGTGCTTTGAGCCCTCAACTTCATCCTCGTCTGCAAGCAGCTTCTTCGTCCACCTCCTCATCATCCCGCCCCTGTCAAATTCCATTTACATAACAACAATCTTTCTGTTGAAGCTAAGAACTCTCCTAGCATACTCGTCATGGTTGACTAAAATCAGATGTCAAAAGATTGGAGGAAGAAGCGGTCGGATGCTTGATAAAACTCAAGATCTATAACTTTGGATTTTTGTTTTGTTTTATAAAGAAGATTTTGGGGGTACAAATAGTAACTTAGATTACAATT